>JARHVA010001773.1:1907500-1957500 GCA_037957365.1 Torreya grandis
CAAGGTGGATACTTGAAGAAATGAATATGTTTATTGACTACCTAATATTTTTGTTTATATAAATGGATAATCCCTAAACTTTATACATAATATTTAAGAAATTAAACTTCTCTAAAACCCTTAAAATCCTAAAGAGCTTGTGATTCACTTTTAATGCCTTGAAGTTTATCCAAATAAAATAGATGGAGGAAGAGAGTTTTTAAGGTTTTATAAATGTGTCTTATGATCCTACATATATATATATATATATATATCCAAACTATGTGGTATATATGAATATTTTGAGAGTCATTTAGGCTTCAAGAAAGATAACATATCACGAGTGCCAAGGATATTTATAGTATGTTGTAAATGACCATCCTCAATATAAGGAACACTTAAAGAAGATAAAAAAATCATGTTGATTTCTAGTATTTTTTTAACTATTTTCAAGATCATGTAATATAGTGTTTTAGGAGTTTTTATCAAATCCTAACCTCACAACTAAGGCACATGTTTGCACTTATGATAGTGTATCCTAGCATTTTGAGATATTCCTTACATGGAGAAGAAGTCTTGAATATAATATGTAATCCTAAGATGTCATTAAAACATTTTTAAAAGTATGTGTTCCTTAAAATCTCAATTTTTAGGGTCCTACATTTTGAAATCTCTAATGTTACTACATAGGTCTATAAACTAGATAGAGTTTTCCATGCATGTTGTGGCTATCATTGAATAAAACTGGAGAGATTAAAAACCATATGATATTATCATTTACATTAAATATTAATCATAGAGATATGATATTAAAATTTATAAAATATAAGGATTAGTGACATTTCAAACCCAAGAAAAAAACACAAGCCTATAAAGCAACAATGAATATTAATACATATGCATGCAAGGTAGTGATGGAAATTTGGAATAACATGTATTTTTGATTCATGGATGCTAGTTAAAATATAGGATATGTTTTATTAGTTAATTAAAATAATATAATCATGTTGTGGAAGTGGAATCTCAGAATAACTCAATAGACTGATTCATTAAAATTAAGGTCTATGCATAAGGTGTTCTCCACAAGGGTCTCTTGGCCTAATAGGGCTCAAAACATGATTGTGAAATTAAAGTTAGAGCTATAGGTGAATGGTTTTTAAAACTCCCATGAACACCAAGGATTATAAAACATATAAGTGTCTACCTATTAACCATATAATATTAAAAATGATAAGGCTACATTCGTATGAGTATAATTCAAGACCCTCAGTTAGTATTAAAGTAGTTAAAATTGATTAAGTAAATATAGTAGGGTTTAAAGTTTGAAAAAGGATTCATTTCAATGTTATTTTATGACATTTTTACTCTATTAATTCATTTTTATTTTTACATATAATAATACACTTGCCCAAGCAGGTTAGATAGATCATAAGGAAGCTATGAAGTATTTGGTAGACTTATAAAGAGGATAGAGAATTAAATAGAGTGTATGGTGTATTAATGTCAATGTGGCATATTTGAACTCAAAACATGACTTATGAGGTTCCAAAAGTTACATTATCCCTTAGCATGTCATAATAGGCTTCATACAGGTTTCAAGGTAGTTCTATATGAAGCATAGATCCATAATGAGTCTCCAAGACAAGCTCAATCTATTAACCTTCTTAATAACCAGGTCAAATTATGAATAATGACAAAAATAATGTGTTAAAAACTTGATGATTGAAGGGAAGGTCAGATCCATAAATAATGATTATGTGGGGTCAAAATTATGAAAGTAAAATTCTAAACATGGGCTTATGTAAGAGAAACATATAATTACAAGAAATTATTAAGGTTACAAGTTTTTCTCAAGCCTAAATATGCTAACCTTGATTCAACATTAAGGATTGATTATAAGACAAAGGTTATTCAAGAAGTGAACCAAACATGATATGGAATATAGACAGTCATCCAAGCCTCAATATCACCTTCACTAAGATTATACATCTATTAAGACTCCCAAGACTATGTTATGAATCCCAATATTCTAATAATAGGCCTAGCCCTAAATTGAATTTGAAAGGACCATCACTCATACTAAACATTGTTAATAAATGTGTTACAAGGATTACATGGAGATTGAATAAAATTAGGACAGTGAATGGAGGATCCTAGACATGGTTCAATCCCATGAAGGTGAATTCAAATCAAAATAAATGGTATTCAAATTATAAGAGAATGCACAAACCTTCACCTCATCCATGATGAGATAAGGATATGGAAGTTTTAAAGTGAATATGGAAAAATTTTATCTTGATATACTATCTTAGGCCAGCTAAGAACTTTCACTTAGTATTCAATCCAATACTAGAGCAAGAACCCAATCAAAATATGAATTTTATAGGTTTTTAAGTGAAGGTATGTTTCTCAATATATTGAAACTCTCAAGAAGTGGAGAATTAGTTTTAAATATAGGTAAACTCCTCTATTTTTTCATAGGGTTACCTAATAAAAGTGTAGGCTACTTAATTCCTCAAGACCAAAGGCTCTAAATCATGATATGATCATGAAGAGATGCATAAGCCTACACATATCTAGGTGAGGCTCCAACTAGTCCCAATCACCTTTCTTAATGATGTTTTCATATTCAAAAGATGATAATGGAATCAATGGTAATCCAATTTGATCATCCTTATAAATATAAGAGTTAGTCAAAGCTTAGAAAGTGTTTATAGAGAGAAGAGTCCAAGGGTAATCCTAAACTAGTCATAGGTTTCCCATGCAACTGAACACCTATCCAATCATGTTTGGTAGATAGGATTAGTATGATACTTAACATGAGGTTTAAAAATAAGTATTGTGGTCAATAAAAATTACCAAATAAGATGAAATTGTAAGAAAAAGTTGTAAAACTATGAAGAATTTTGTGTTTAAGAAACTTGAGAAAAAAGATCATGGAACTTCATAAGCTAGCAAGGCAATAATGTCAAATAATAGTCAGCATGGTATAGAGGAGTGATATAATTGTGCCTCATAAGGTTAGTCACATTTAATAATATTTGATCAAGTGTTTAAAGTAGTTCTTAGTATTGTTCATGGTGTTTTAACATTATTTAAGGTATTTTAGTAGAATTTAAGGTATTTCTAGTCAAGCTAAAATATAATGTTGTGTTATATCTCATTGTCTCAATATTTAGTATATGGATACCCTATTCTAAACATGTATTAATATATTTAGGAAAATAAATTAGGTCTTTTTTATAAGGATATAGTATATTTGTGCAATTTTAGACCCTAGTTGAGAGTCTTATCTACTCAAAACAAGTGTGAAACCTTGGTTTTCCATAATGTAAAGTATTTAAAGAGTTTTTCATGGTTGAGAAGATATATTAGGCTATGAAATAAATTATGAAATGTATTATATGTTAATAAAATTATTAAAATCTAAGACAAGCACCTCAAAAATTATTGAATTTGTTTACAAGAGAGGAGTAGTAGATTTGAGGCATGTGCCAACTCTACCAATAGATGTATAGTTCAATATGGTGATCAAGGAAGGTGAATAAGGTCTCATAAGACCCTTTGAAAAAAAATTGAAGTGAAGAAAAGACTCAAAATTTATTAATAATTATAAATAAGGTGAGATATGGTTAGAGATATGCATAATTGAAAAGGTTTAATGATCAAAACTCAATTTATTTGAGATGTTGCCTCATATGGCTCTTAGAAAACTTAAAGGGGATTCTTAGGAATATACTATATGTTTTATTAATGATAATAAAACCTTAGAGGATATGAACTATTTTTAAAAGGATTAGTTATTATTAAGCCCTCACTAAACCCCAAGGTTAGTTTTGGGGATTTTTATCACATTCTAAGGAGATTGAAGGCATAAAACACCTAAAGATGGTCTTTTATACCCCTAAAACACCTAAAGTAAAACTCAAGCTAGTAGTCATACTCTATATAAGAGTGAAATGAAGGTAAATGCATTAAAATCAATGGGTAAGCTTATTAAAATTAATATATATGGTTTTCAAAGGAACATATGGGTCATCATCATATTGCAATGAGTTTATTGAGAGGTTCTATGTCACTATCAAGGTAAAGAGTAGGCATCATAGTCTTGTATTATTTAACCAATTTTTTTCCCAAAATGACTATACATATGAAGATAGATAAGTTTTATTATGGCTCACACAACATCTTGATTCTAGAGCTAATAAGGAGTATGACAAGCCTAGAAACACTCCAAGATGAAGATATGAATACAAAACCAAAGCCAAAGTTTACAATTGATCTTCAAAAAGTTATGATGAGGATTATGGAGTACCTTAAAAAAAATTCCAGCAAATGAAAAGTGAGAGAATGTTTTAAATGGTTAAAATGTGCATTGAGGAAGATTCTAGAAGCTAAAAGAGTGGCGTAAAGGGATAAAAATTTGATGAATGAAGATAGTTAATTTAAATGTAACTACAATTTTGGGGCCAACATGCCTACTTCATGACCATTATGGAAAGGAAGATTAGTTTTAAGAAAAATTAACATTCATGGAAGAGAGGTGAGATAGTTAATAATTATGGAGAACCAAATAGACCATCATTATACCATTGTAATGACCAAAGAGGGAGATGGTTGACTAAGTTTAGCATATATAAGCCTCTTCAAAGGAAAATTGTGCCTAAGTAATCTCCCACCACTCCTTTTATATTCTACTTTATTCATGAGGTCTTCTTATTAGCAAACCAAGTTCCACCCTATTGAAGGAGAGTGTTCAATTCTTCTTAAAACCTAGACTAACATGGGAGTGGCCTCAAGGTTGTGGGTAACCTTATAGCTAGACCAGACCTCTAGATTATGGGGTTTGCTCCCCTGGTACATCACTTAAGTCTTAATTCACTAAAATCCTAATACTATTTTGGGGGTGAAAAGGGATATATGATGGACCTATATTGCTTATCCACTAAATTTTAACTTCAACTAACACTAGTAAGCAATACAAATCATTTAATCTTCCAACTCTAAGGACTCCTATGAAAAAGTGTTCAACATAAAGGTTTAACTAAATGATCAAAATAAGAGGGTAATGATGGAAATCCTAATTCATGGCAATAATGATTAAATATTTCAACTCCAATATTAGCCACTCAATATTTAAACATAATATATGACATACACAAGATGATAAACTAGTAACTAGGTGAGATTAGGACCTACCAAAGGAGAAAACACTACCACATGTGCAAATCAAACTAATTAGAACACATTAAACCTATTTTAATAAGTCTAAAATAGTTATTTGTATTAAATTAAGAGGCTAAAAATCTCAATCTTGGAAATTTTTCCTCATGCCGAAGAGAGGGATTCCAACGTAAGGCCTTTTATCCTAAATATATATCAAAATAGGAGAGAAGGAGAAGGAAGGAGACAAGAGCCCCCAAAACTAGGAAATAAAACCTTCACTTTATCTTCTTTAAACTCTAATGTAGCATTATTTGATTAATATATTCTATTATCCTTGTTAAAATTTCATATCACTTCCTACTTCATTAGTTTGAAAATCTTGAATAAGTCCTTCTCCTTCATTGGTAGTGTTTGACCCACATAGGTGCCTAAATCCTTGGGTCAAAATTCTATATTATTGGTGAAGAAGTCACCCCCATTGAAATTAGGTATTCAATAAATATAACAAGTCATATTAAACTCCTATAATTTTTTAACATAATATTTCATCTTGATAGGCTCTTAGAAGACTTCCAAAGGCAAGTTTGACACATTATTGAAGCTTGGCATGTAAAGGAGGAAAGAGTCTTTTTGGAGAGTGGATAAATTTTCAACCTTGATCACCTCCTTAAAATAAATTAATAACTTATTATAACCTCTAATATGGTGTATAATATATATTATTACCTTTCCAATTATTATTTGGAACCATTATGCATTAATTTAGTCTTTTTACTCCTTGAATTATTTCTCCTTCACTAAGGTGTAGAAGATGAAAGTTACATTTTTATTCCAATATTTAAATTTTATTCATGGATGGTATTAAAATATAATATTATACTTATATAAATTCCTTTTAATACATAAAACACTCAAAAATAGTTAAATTTGCATCAAAACCATGAATTTATTCTCAAATCCTTGTGCCCTAAAACAACCTAATATCCTTTCTTGGAATAAATTGGAAGAGACTATGGAAAAATTATAGTAAATATAGATATAACCTATCCCATTATATCTCCACAAAAAAATTTGTGTTCATATCCTAAGTGTAGATATACTTTCTAGCCCATTTTTTCTCATAAATTATGCCTAATTAGCCCTCCTAGGCCTAGAAATTGAAAATATTGCTCTTGATATAACACTACCCATACATGTGTGAAACTCCAAAAAAAAATTATTCACTTTACCTATGATATAACATTGATCCATTTCAAATTTGGTGATCTAGAACACTATGGAAGTATGAAAACCTTGAAATGGCCATTGGTAAGTTTGCCCTTTTGAAGCATTTTTAGATTAGCCTAAAAGATTTGAATGGTTTGGGAACTTATAATCAATTTTGTCTATATTTTTTATCTTTTAAAGGTAAAATATGTCTTTAAACACCTCTCCCATTTATTTTAATGAACTCATGCTCTCTAAAACCCTACTTTGGGCCAAAAACTTTGAAAAAGTACAACATTATACAAATCTGTACAAGTGAAGGTATAGCCAAAGTGCATGTACAAGATCATAAAAGAGTATAAAATAAATTATTATAGGTTTTAGGGAAAATTTTTGTAATTTTGTGTTATTTTTAGGTCCATATCTACAAATTGGTAACAACTAGAGTTTTAAGAGGGTTTGCGACCTATTTGGGGTCTCAACAATTGTTTATAAAAATGAGACATTCAACTGACCTCATTCCACTTGTAAAATATTCTTGATAGAACCCTAAAATTTAAAAAAATTATAAAACTCCCATCCAAAGTGTGAGCAATGGCATGAGCACTTGAAGTTACTCCTAGGGTAGTTTGTTTAGCATTCTTTAGGCTAGAGAGAGGTCAAGTTTGAGTTTTAACTCTCAAACATCATTCTCACTAATGTGAATAGATCATAAATATCTAAAAAAATCCTCTCCATTATTATAAATGATTTATAATTCTTCATTACCCTTATTTATGCTTAGGGTACACTGGTTAGGGTGTTTGGTGTTTTGAGTTTATCTCTCCTTACTAGCCCTAAATGGCTCTTGGACTAAAACATGATTTTTTTTGCCACCTAAAAGTGTATGGGAACAATTTTTATGACTAAATACATAAATAAATACCCTTAATTATGTTTTATATTATTTTTTCATGCTTGGTTTTCACATAGGCCTCTTAATCTCATGACTATCATTGCCTAAGGAGTGGGCAATATCTGAGATAAAATAGTGGGTATGTCTGCTATTAGTGTGACCTTAAAATTATCATGAACCTATTTTTTAACTAATTACCACATTATATACCAAATTTTAGATTTTTTTCAAGTCCATAGAGGCCCTAAAATTTCAAATTCATTCATGACTTGACTAGAGCTTGTGTGTAGGGTTTCTTAGGCATCATTGACTACATGTAGGGTTTGAAAACTAGTCAGTTTAATCTTCATTTTTTTTTATATTTTATTTCAATCATGAAATTATGAGCCCTATATTATATATGATATATATATCAAAATCTCTCTATATCTTTTTTTCTTCTATGTCTTTAGGCTTAAGGTTTTCCTATGCTCTTATACAACTTATAGATGTTTGTTAGGGTCTAAATATATATTGGAGAGATTGATCCTTAAATTAATATGATTGATCTCTATATAACTATTTAAATTGGTTTAGGTCCTAATTTAGGGTCAAAACTCTTTCAAACACTTAATTCCTTTGACTTTGCTTCTCTTTAGGTTTGTACTTTTGACTATCTCTTCCAAATTGACTTGTAGGTGACCCATTAGGGTCAAATGACTGCATACTTGGTTGTATATGTGATTGGGACATCATTAATATATTTAAATGGTAATAAATATTTATTTAGGACTTAATAACCTTTTTATATATATACCTTGTTCCTTATTGTTAGGTGTGAGGCCATTTTAATCATATAGGCTTGTTGTAGGTGCTTTTCTTAGGGTTATTCATTGTATGCATTTTTATCCCTCCTATTCTATTCTCAATGATACATAATCTAGATATATACTAAATAAAACTCAATTCTCTTCCAAATACCCTTGTCTCACTACACTACTCAGGATTGATGTTGGATCAATTGTCACTAGTAGCCTATATGTGTGCACTTAGGGTATTAAATATATATATAGTGTATTTAAACCTCATCCATTTCATTTTTAACCTTCCCTAGGCTCATGATATTATCTGAGGGTTTCACTTAGGCTTAATATCCTCTTCATACACCACTCTATCAAACTTTCTTAACTTGAAAATAGGCCAACTCCCAAGAAGGCTTGGAGGTGCTTGAGAAGGTTTTGACTGTGATCTGACTGCGTGTTGTAGAACCTAGTCCTCACCCATACCTAAAATTCTTTTCTAATAGTCCATGATTGTATATTTAATCAAAAAATGGGTTTCAAATACATTACCATTAATCTTCATTCTTTCACTTAGTTCTAAGATCATTCATAGTCCTATATACCTATAAGTGTTCATTGGTGTGTTTAACTATGCATTAGATTTTAAAACTAGTCCTTCCACTTGCCATTATTATTTAAATCATAAAAAAAATTTGTAAGGTTTGATTAAATTATACATATATTCTTCCAAAACATTGAGACACTTCTAACCATCCTCTACTTGCTCTCATTCATACCATAGTATTGTAGGTGGGCTTTTTGACTATCAACTCAGTTTATTGTCTTCTTTTTCTAACTGATCAAGTGGTCTAGTTACTTCTCAAGGTTTGTCTCTTATTTTAATCTATATGATTTTGTATACCCTATGTTTGAGGCTCCTTTATTTTTGATATGTTCTCTCCTTAGTCCCAAAATGTGTACCTACATACTTAGGGCCTGTAGGTCACCTTTTGACTGCTTGGTGACAAACTAAAAGACACCTACTGAGTTATTTTAGCTTTAAAAACCTATAAAATAATTACATACCTCCTTAACACTATAAATGGTATTCACAGGCCTATGACTAGGTCTTATGTCACTTTCAACTTACCTTATAGTCCTATATGGACTTCATACAATGTCATAAGACTATCAATTCAAACCATTATTCTTCATTAGTGTTCCTTGATGGTTTAAGGTTGATATTGGTCTATTCAATATATCATGGGGTTATGTATCTATAACTTAGGTTTTATAATGGAGTGTTTATTTAGTCCATAATGAGGGCTTATATGTTTGAGGCATGTAGGTCTCATTTTCTTATTATCTAGGCTCCAGACTGCCTTTTGACTGACCTTAACTTCTCAAACTCTATCAAAACTCCAAAATTCCTCACTATCACTATTATAATATTGAAAAGATTAAAATAAGCACAAATTCACCCTTAAATTTCTCAACTCACACAAGTATATGACATGCATATGACTATAAGTGAACCATGGCTATAGATGACCATCTCAAGATGAGCCTTTTATTGAGTTGTTACTTCTTGACATTACCACTTCATGAATTGTCATTGAAGATATTAAATTTTATAAAAGTTATAGGAGATCTAATTTGGCCTCTCATAATCTATTGGAATATTTTCATAACTTGAAACATCCATGTTTACCTTATACCCTACCTATAGGTGCTTGGGACACTTCATGACCTTACTCAAGATACAAATTTGGATCATGCTCTCCATTATTAAACAAATAAATAGATAAAAAAATGTTTCTCTTATTGATAAATTATTTAATATTAAAGATAAAATTAAGTTTATTCCTGGAAAGATCATCTAAATACCATATAAATCTCTCAAGAAGCAAGTCACTTGGAGATTATAGAGAAAGACAAACATTTAAAAAAACATGAATTACATGGATTTGAAGGATATTAAATGGGTTATGGAGTATTATAAACATATTATAATGACCATCATGAATAAGAAACCAAACTTGTAGTATAACTCATTAGAATAACTTATACATCAAGGCCTTCTCTCATCAAGTGAAAGTAACTCATATAGATGAATTAGCTAATGAAACCACCATAAAATGGAGATAAAATACATATATAAAAAGCCATAAAATTAATTCCTCTCCATGTATTTATTATCTTGATAAATAGGTACAATAACATACCTCTCTCGGATGAATAGGCCATAGTGACTAGCTATCACTCTTAGTGATTTTTCATCTCGTAAATATCTCTCCTCTTTATGTATCAAACATTTTAAAACAACCCTTCCAGAGTTTCCAAGGAGGTTGACATAGGAGATAAAATGGTTTTATTCATTTAAAGACCTTAAACCTCCTCTAAATCACGTTTTTGACCTTTTCATGGATAAATAAGGTTCTAAATATTTATAAATATCAATTTCACCTTGATAATCATACAAATGGCCTTAAAACAATCATTTTTAGCACTAAAACTACCAAAAAAACTTGAGAAGCTTGTTAAAACTGATGTAAAACATATCCATTAGATATTTTAATGCCTAAATAAGTACATAATTTATTTACAAGAAAATGTTTTTGTTATAGGGGTTGGGATTTGGCCTTTGGAAGCCAAATTGCCATCATTTTTGGTGACTCATAGGGGTTGACAAGCCTATTGGTCAAGAGAACCCAATCATCTTCATGATAATAATAACTCAAAATTTTTGCGATGCTTGATGAAAATTATTATACTTATAAAGAGATTATCACTTTTGATACCTCTCTGACTACAATAAACTAATAAGACTCAATAGAAATAATAAAAGACACCACTAAATTAAGAAGCACACCTAACCTAAGGAAAAAATTAATAAAACAAAGAAGCAAATCAATAATTAAAATTATTTTGACCATTTGTTAAAAAATATATAAAAAAATTTAAGAAAATTAACCTGAGATCAAAAAAATTCTTTTAGGGTCAAATGGAAAATCTGATTGATCACTATGACACCATGAGGTTTGGTTGTCACTTCTTAATAGTTCCCACTTGTAACTAAGAAAATAATCATGTTCATGGTCTCTCAGGGAATTAGTTTCACCTTTTTATTCCATATCTAAATTAATGGGTTTTAAATGTGAGTCCAACACCTAATTATACTCCTCGCATATTGATCTTTCTTGCATCAATGATGCCAATTCTACCTTAATCATGGGTTGATTTTGATCATGTTGGATAGTTTAAGGTGGACCTTGTGATATGGTTTAAAGGAAAACTTATAATAGAGGTTCATATGGTTTCATGACTTCTTAAGGCCACTTGAGTTCATTTCCACCCTCCAAGAGGGAAAATACATTTGAATTTGGAGTAAGGAGTTGATAACCTCGCTTAAAAAGATCAAATAAGTCATCTTCAAATAAGATAAGTTTTGGGAATGGTTTACTTGAAAAGATAACTCCTTTTTTAATGGAACTACTTCTCTTAATATAAATTTAATCACCTTCAAGTAAATAATATCCTAAGTTTATATTCTCAAACAAGTCGATTGATTGGTTATCATCTATCTAAAGTATGATCAAACTCTCTTCAAGTTAAAATAGTAGAAGGTACAAGCGAATGCACATCACAATTTGAAATGACACCTTCTTGATCATTCACATGGGTATACAAGTCATTCTCTAATACCTTTTATTATTCATTTGAAATTTCTTCATCTTTAACAATAACTTGATGATTTATAATTCTCTCAAAGTTACCTTGTACTTCATCTTCATTGGTTGGTCTACACTCATCTTTTGCCACTACTTCAAGTTCTTGTGGGCTATCATGATGAATGATAGATATCATGTAACCAAGGAAGTATTGAGAAATGTATTCTTATTTCCCAATTGAATCCTCTTCCTCTTATGTCTCATCTTTTACTTACAACTCATCTTGTATCCTACCAACTTCTTACAGCTCATCCTCTTTTGCATTATGAAATATTGATTCACACCTATCCTTACCAAGGGGTATCTCAATGGTGATTTCTTCTTCTTGTAAACTCAATTCACTCACATCATCTATCACCTTATCTAGATATCCTTCACTTTTCTCACAAAGGAGAGGCTCCTTCTCAAGGATTGGCATGGTGGATCCTTGAAAATGCTCAAGAAGGTGAGTCAAATCCAATGGTGTTACCATGGATGATTTTTTCTCTTTACTCAGATATTCATATTTTAAAATAACCAATTCCTATTTATACTATGTATTTTATTAAATATACCTCCATGAAGGGAATCCCTTGTACTTTTTAAGAGGATGAATGGTGGCTAAATGATCTCATGCTTGTTTTCCACTTTGACACTTAGGCTTATGCTTGACTATTTTTCTCTCTCCCTTGACTGCTATATTTATTTCCAAGTTAAAAAATTGGGTTTAGGAGTCTCATAAATTATATTTATTACCTCTTGGGGCACAAAGGGAATAAAATCCTATTGAGATATAATTACTTTTGTAGCTACCACCGATTGATATAGGAGTTGGATTGTAAGCTCAACTTGTTTATGAAGGTGAGCCTCAAAGTCAAGCACCATTTCATTAGAGATATATTTTTGTTGATCATAAATTAAGACCCTATAGTAATATATTGTGAAACATATATCTCAACCTTCTCTAGACACACTTATCCTTCCTTTTAAACTCTCTCTTAGATAGAGCTCCATGTAGGAAAAGTTGGCAAGGCTTGTGAGGAATTTTGAGTGTTGTGACACACATTTCTTTGAGACTCTTGATATTGGAAGGGTATTTCAATTAATTACTGATGTGGAATGAAGGAGGGAACATTTTTTTTATTATGGTGAACTTGTCACCCCTCATATACTACTAAACTATCCTTAATCTTTGAAACAAAACCCCTTATATCTAGCATTTCACTACTGACTTTTGAATGAACTTGTATTATTAAAATATACAACTCTTCTCTATCCTATTATAGTTAATTACTCAATTTTTAAATCTCATGCCTATTAATTTATTATCCATATCTTCTCAAGGTGTCCATGCTCACCATGTTATTTTCATAGCCCAATAAGGTCTTTTTGAGGCTTGATATTGATTATTTTGGGACATGGTTAGGATGATCAAAATGTCATGAGATTGCCATAACTAATTAGGTTGATAAGTAGGCTACCAAGGAGGTGAATGAGTTTCACAAATAGGGATAGAGTGGTGTCCTTCGTATTGAAAAGGATCATAGGCTTAATGAGGGCTATCATGTTGTTGACAAGGGTGAATGTAGGGCTGATAAGTTTCATAATAAAGTTGATATGAGTCATAGGGTTATTGATAAGGAGGTATGTGACATAATTATGACTCATATTCATCCATCATTCACCATAATTCACATGAATATAAATTAACTTATGAACAAGAACTACTCATACCTTTGAAAATGATGACCTTAATGAGTGCTTGAATCTATTGTTGAAGACCAAGATGTTGATGTGAATGCTCTAATAATTGAATCTATCTCACCAAGTGTGTCAATACTATTAACAACCCAAGTTACACCCTAATGAAGGAGAGTGTATATTACTTCTTCAAAATTGGACTAACATGTAAATGTCTTGAAGGCTATGGGTGACCTTATAGCTAGACCATACCTCTAGATTATGGCTCTAGCTCCCTTGGTATATCACTTATGGATCAATTCACTAAAATACTACAACTATTTTGGAGGTGAAAATGGATAGAAGGTACATAAAACAAATATACTCTAAGGGATAGTGATGCACCTATATCTCTTATCTAGTCAATTTGAACTTGAACTAATATTATTAAGCGATACAAATCATTGAATCTTCAAACTCCAAGGACTTCTATGAAAAAAAAATTCACATAAAGGTTTCAATATGTGATCAAAACAAGAGGGTAATGATGTAAGGCCTGAATTAAGGAACTAACCAATTAATATTTCCACTCCAAGCTTAGCCACCCAACATTTAAAAATAATATATGACCTACATAAGATGATAAAATAGTAACTAGGTGAGATTAGGACCTACCAAGGGAGAAAACACTACCACATGTGAAAATAAAAATAATTATAACACACTAAACCTATTTAAATGAGTCTAAAATAGTAATTTGTATTAACTTAAGAGGTTATAAATCTCAATCTTGTTAAATATTCCTCATGCCCAAGAGATGGATTCCAAATTAAGGATTTTTAGCCTAAATATATAGAAAAATAAGAGAGAATGAGAATAAAGGAGACAAGATCCCCTAAAAATATAAAATAAAAGCTTCACTTTGTCTTCTTCAAACTCCAACATAACATTATTTGATTAATCTCTTTTCTTATCCTTGAGAAAATGGCATAGCACTTCATACTTCATTAGTTTGAAAAGATCAAAGAAGTCTTTCTCCTTTATTGGTGGAGTTTGACCTGTTGTGGCATGGAATTACACTATAAAGGAGTTCTTCAATTTTCCACACTCCCAATCATAATATTGAGATAACCTCAAGATGTGGGTTTCCTATGGTGAGGTTGAACCTTTGGATAAGGTCAACTTCCTCTTGATGGATCGCCTAAAATAGTGATACTACTAGGAAAAGGGTTAGAAAAGGGGTAAATAGGGCTCTTAAGAAAATCTAACAAGGTGATGCACTAAATTTAAATGAGGCACTCATATTATTAAACAAACACTAGATAATCATAAGATAATTTTATCTCAAACAATCTCATAAACTAGATAATTGCATAAGTATTTCATGAACTTGGTTCACCAAGAAATCAATGAAGCAAAGAGAAATTATCAAACTCACACTAAGCATTCATCAATGACAAAATAACACAAATCTAGACCTGTAAGTATCTTGAAAACACCTTAAAAGAGGCAAGTAGAAGGGCATTAGCCTAGGAAGGATCTCTTTCATAAGATCATCATGAACAAACTTAATAATCACTAGTCAAAGGAAAGAGATAGGTTAAAATCATCTTATTACATAAAGAGGTAGTTATTAAAGAAATTTATAGGGTTTAGCCTTGCCAAAATGTGAGTCTCTTACTCTTCAAAATTAGAGAGTCCTTGAGAGAATCAAAAATCTGAGAGAGTTACAATGTGGAAGAATAATAAGACATATAGGAGAAATGGATAAGAGAGAAAGGGCACATGCCAACCATAAATGAGATATCACCTTTCAATAATGTTCCACCATATTTTTTATCTAATCAGGGTTAATACATCATATACAAAATAGCCTTTATTTGTCCAAATATCCTCCAAATCCTTTCATTTGTTTATCAACATGCTCTAAGACAAGAATGTGCTTAGGATGATGAGTCATGATCATGTTATGAATAAAACCCCTTAGAGACCCTAAAAACCTATTAAATGCTCCAATTGCTTTCTCCAACCACTAGATCTCCATATTAGGACTCAACACCATCTTCCAATTGATGTTCTTATGAGGGAAAAATCCTCATATCTTTTGATATGATAGAGCCATGAATATATCTATTCTAAGTGGTTATTAGTACCCGTTTGTCAAGGATCTAACCATGCAAAAAGATAAAACACTCATCTATATCCCATTTATATCTACCTCTACTCCAAACTTGAATGTAGCTTTATTATATATTAAAAACTAATTAATCTATTGGTTTTATGATAGTTACCCTATCAATGAAAATCCTATAGGTCACATAGCTTCCTTTTTTATCTCTACTATGTCTAAATATACCTATCCTACCTCAGAACCTTATGGAAGCTAATAAGTCACTGTACATAAGGATCTCCCTTTTAAAATAGAAATGAACACAACCATGAAATAATCTTGAAACTATGGAAAACAAGATCAACGAGTTTTGAACCTTAAACCAGATGTCTTGATCAAGATTTAATGGTGGAAAAACTTTATTATTGACAATCTAGACTGTATAACTATGTCTCATGCTTAATGGTGCTCGACTGGTCTCTAATAGTGGCATATGCCCTTTTAAAAATTTTCTCTAGTTTGACCTAGGTCACATTTGATCTCCATTTAAAGTCTCTTGGGTTCAACTGTTAATATTGGCCATTGATCTTGATCTATGCTCCTTGATCATGACACTTTTCATCTCTATGCTCTTTTGTAGACCCCACATTCGAATATCTATTTGGTTACTAATTTTTTTCCACATGGCAGCCTCATTTTTAGTCTAGGCTTGTTGAAGTATAGACCTTACTCACACTTTCAATCTTATTTTTCATGGTTTAAATGTGCACTATTGATTTTTCTAGTATTTACCATGGTCATGACACTTGGAAGCTCTATAGTACCTAGGGATATGATATATTGATGTATATGGGTTGATGGAGATGGCGACATGTGGCACACATCCCCTTTGTTATATGGGTACAATATATTAGGATAATAGAGTAAATTATGGAAGTACTACATTCGGTAATGGTCAACCTACATTGTATTAGGAGGTTACCCATCCATGGGTTAGATAGATGTATATATATAGCAGATGATTATCATGGGAAAGATATCAAGTAAGCATTGAGTCTTCTATTGTAAGAGGATATTAGAGGTTGTCCCCTCGATGAGAAATTGTGGAGTTATTACTTATTAAATGAGTATTATATGTTGTTTCCCTAACTTAAGGGTATTTCTGCATATATTGCATATAAATATCATTACAAGTGGTATCAGAGCTTCGTTTTGGGCAATTTGTGGAGCGAAACCCTAGTTTTTTTTTCAATCATCAATAAATTTTGATTGGTTGTAAATTTTTGGACAAATTTTTTATTAGTTATGTATAATAGTTCAAATAATTCATATTAAAAAAATTGAGATTTTTTGATTCATTTTGAGGGAGTTATTGCTATTTTAGGTTTTATAATAATTTCGCTATATCTTCCAAAATATAAGGAAAATGTATTCGAAATTTTTACTTGAGATGTAAAAAAATATAAGAGAAGTGTAGTAAAAATTTTAGAATTTTTTGATTTTTTTTGAGGGAGTTATTTCTATTTTAGTGTTTATAATAATTTCACTATATCTTCCGAAATATAGGGAATTTTTATTTGAAATTTTTACTGGAGATGTAAACAGATTTAAGAAAAGTTCAGTCAAAATTTCAAAAAATTTTGAGCTGTTTTGAGTGATTTTTTGAGATTTTATGGATCAATTTTGACATTTTAGGGTTTCATGAACCTTAATTTTTTTGTGGATCATGGAGTTGCAAAAAATTTTAGGGGAAGATGATGTTGATGATAGAGAATGGTGGCTCAATTTTAAGCAGGAAAATACTAAATTTTTTTTATGGAAAATAGAATTATGTTTTTGTTTGTTTGGGCCTACAAAACATTGGTGGACTAATGAATTGAGCTTTGCGCAACAATATTCTTCATGAGAAGCAATGGAGAAAACCTTCCTAGGTCATTGGGATATAAAACAAGAAGTAGAAAAAGAAGAAGTAGTAGTAGTAGTAGTAGAAGAAGAAGAAGAAGAAGAAGAAGAAGAAGAAGAAGCAAAAAAAGAAGAATAATAAATAGAAGAATCAACAGAAAAACAAGAAGAAGAAGTAGTAGAAGAAGCAATTGAAGAAGAAGAAGAAGAAGAAGAAGAAGAAGAAGAAGAAGAAGAAGAAGAAGAAGAAGAAGAAGAAGAAGAAGAAGAAGAAGAAGAAGAAGAAGAAGAAGAAGTAGAAGATGATGATGATGATGATGATGATGATGATGATGATGATGATGATGATGATGATGATGATGATGATGATGATGATGATGATGATGATGATAAAGGTTCAAATAATTTGGCTCCAAAGAAATCTGAGTCAATTTTTCAATTTCATGGATGCATTCAAAAGAAGAAGGTGGTTGTGTCCATAAACCCTACCAGCAAGTATAACTTCATTAACATGAATGTGGCTAAGCATCTACATGTTCAAGCAAATAATATCAAAGAGGTTCAAGTGGATGGTAAGAATATTTCAATGTTTGAAGATCTGAAGCTCATTATGGAAAAATATGTTTCGCATTTAGATTTTTATGCTTTGGATATGGATGATGTGGATATAGTTCTTGGATATCCATGGTTAGAGACTTTGGTAATAATTAATATTAATGTTTAGAAAAAGTTCATGAAGTTTTGGTATAAGAAAAAGAATATCACTTTACAAGATATCATAGTGAAAAAGGCACCAATAATAATCCAGGTAGATCGTGAGGATGAGATGGAAACAGGTGATGAAGAACATGATGAAGATACAGATGATATAGATAAAGACACAATACAAATGAGCACTTCATCTACTCAAGAGACAAAAAAATAAAAGGTGGAAGAGGTAGAAGCAAAGGTGGATAAGGTCAAAGTATTGGAAAAGGTTGAGGTATATAGACACCCACATCATCATGAGAGGAAACAATCATGGAACCAGGTGAGGAAGTGTCATAATAACAATAATTTTATCTATACAAGAAACAAAATTTCCAATCATTATGGATATGCATGGAATCTAAAGAAAAAATACTATGGCACATGGAATTAATGAGGAAATCACTATGACTATGCATGGAAGAATACCTACTATGGTCATGGTTGGAATCAGAGTAGTGCAGTGGATTATGGTACATGGAATAAAAAAAGGAATAATTATGATTGGACACCA
Organism: Torreya grandis; assembly: GCA_037957365.1. Taxonomy (NCBI): domain Eukaryota; kingdom Viridiplantae; phylum Streptophyta; class Pinopsida; order Cupressales; family Taxaceae; genus Torreya; species Torreya grandis. Next base: position 1,926,171 of record JARHVA010001773.1, read on the forward strand.
AATTAGTATAATTATGATCATAAATTGAAATAGAGGATCACAAGGGAATTTGGAAACAAGCTTGGAGAGCTATCACCTACCAAGATCACATATGGATGGCTAGATGATCGAGATTGGAGACAAGTATGCAATGATTTAAAGCACACTCATTATTTGGTTTCTTCCTATGTTTTGGGGATGAAACATGTCAAGGAGGGAAGGAATGCTATGTACCTAGGGATATGATATATTGATGTATATGGGTTGATGGAGATGGCGACATGTGCCACACATCCCCTTTGTTATATGGGTACACTATATTAGGATAATAGAGTAACTTATGGAAGTAGTAAATTAGGTAATGGTCAGCCTACATTAGATTAGGAGGTTACCCATCCATGGGTTAGATAGATGTATATATATAGGAGATGATTATCATGGGAAAGATATCAAGTAAGCATTGAGTCTTCTATTGTAAGAGGATATTGGAGGTTGTCCCCCCGAAGAGACATTGTGGAGTTATTCCTTCATAAAGGAGTATTATATGGTGTTTCCCTACCTTAAGGGTATTTATACATATATTGCATATAAAGATCATTACAACCAACCATAAATGAGATATCACCTTTCAATAATGTTCCACCATGTTTTTTATCAAATCAGGGTTAATACATCATATACAAAATAGCCTTTATTTGTCCAAATATCTTCCAAATCCTTTCATTGGTTTATCAACATGCTCTAAGACAAGAATGTGCTTAGGATGATGAGTCATGATCATTTTATGAATAAAACACCTTAGAGACCCTAAAAACCTATTAAATGCTCCAATTGCTTTCTCCAACCACTAGATCTCCATCTTAGGACTCAACACCATCTTCCAATTGATGTTCTTATGAGGGAAAAATCCTCATATATTTTGATATGATAGATCCATGAATATATCTATTATGAGTGGTTGTTAGTACCCGTTTGTCAAGGATCTAACCATGCAAAAAGATAAAACACTCATCTATATCCCATTTATATCTACCTCTACTCCAAACTTGAACGTAGCTTTATTATATATTGAAAACTAATTAATCTATTGGTTTTCTGATAGTTACCCTATCAATGAAAATCCTATAGGTCACATAGCTTCCTTTTTTATCTCTACTATGTCTAAATATACCTATCCTACCTCATAACCTTATGGAAGCTAATAAGTCACTGTACACAAGGATCTCCCTTTTAAAATAGAAATGAACACAACCATGAAATAATCTTGAAACTATGGAAAACAAGATCAACAAGTTATAAACCTTAAACCAAAGGTCTTGATCAAGATTTAATGGTGACAAAACTTTATTATTGACAATCTAGACTGTATAACTATGTCTCATGCTTAATGGTGCTCGACTGGTCTCTAATAGTGGCATATGCCCTTTTAAAAAAATTCTCTAGTTTGACCTAGGTCGCATTTGATCTCCATTTAAAGTCTTTTGGGTTCAACTCTTAATATTGGCCATTGATCTTGATCCATGCTCCTTGATCATGACACTTTTCATCTCTATGCTCTTTTGTAGACCCCACATTCGAATATCTATTTGTTTACTAATTTTTTTCCACATGGCAGCCTCATATTCAGTCTGGGCTTGTTGAATTGTAGACCTTACTCACACTGTCAATCTTATTTTTCATGGTTTGAATGTGCACTATTGATTTGTCTAGTATTTACCATGGTCATGACACTTGGAAGCTCTAGATTTGTCCTCAAGATTCACTAACTTGTTGACATTTCAGTTGTCATTAATCCACTTTTGTACAATATCCATTTCATTGATCTATCTAGACCCACTGAATTTTTCATTACCCATGCATTGTTATATCTTGACTCAAACTTCCAAAATTTAGACACTTTTTATCTCTACATTTATCCTCAAGAACATTTGAATCTAAACACATATTTCTCATGGCTTTAACTTGATGTCCCCATGCATGTGCCATTCTACTATTTTAACTTTGAAGGCTTATATCTTGAGATGGAAAATTCATCAAGATACAAAATTTGTAGAGGGTATTTATGAGACCAAAAAAATCATGTGCATGCATTATTTTGACTTTTATTGACTTCCCAAGTGTATTTATCAAATTTACAACTAGATTGACCTATTTTATTCCTGCATAATGTGTCATAATGGTCTGGTTTCTCTAAGCTCACCAAATTCATCTTTAAGCTTTATTAAAGTGTTTCAAAAGTTTGGATATGACAAGTAACCTTCTCTATGTCTATATTCTCCCACTTCTATCAGATCACTTCTTTAGTAGGATTCTAATATCTTTTTCAAACCATATATAGTCAAAGCTTCTTATGTGGGCTAATTTTGGCCAACATTTTTTGGTGACATCCTACGATTACATGCCTGCTATGGAACATACTAGTTGCCTTATTTTGATCCTTTGGGCACATAGAATCATGAAATTTCCTAGAGAAACTATTATAAATTTGACATAAGGATACCTTTTCTTGAAAACCTCCTCTTGAAGTAACAAGGACCAAAATAAACAAAACAAAACAAAAGTTCCCAAGGCACTTATTGAAGGTAAAAATAGAACTGAAAATAAATGTGTATAAGGCATTTAGAGGAAAGCATAAGATATACTCTAATATGTAAAATATTATATAATGGCTATAAACTTTTCTAATATCAAGGCTTTAAATTAATTCCAATGACTAGGATGGGTAATACCTTTACATCGAGTTAGGAAAGATAAAAAGCATTATGTTATTTGCATCCATGGATCAAATAAGGGCCATTCCACAAGCTATCAAACTTGGTATGGTTGTCTAGTTTGGCCTTATTTGAATCCCATTTGTGGACTAGGTTCCCTTATCTAAAGTACCTTATTATGTATCTCTTGTCAAAGGATTTCTTGACTTGATCTTGATGTATTCATGGCAAGGTCACTAGCTTCTTCAAGATCCATGAGCTCTACCATTCTCACTCTCATAGGTTCACTCTCCATCAACTCAAGCTGATGGGATAACTTCAAGGTATGTAGTTCAAGAGAAATGTGAAATTTGGCTTCCCTCCCATATATAAAAACATATGGTGAATTACCAATGTCAATCTCTAGAGTCAATCTATTAGCCCATAAGGCTATGCTTAGCTTTGTATATCATACTCTTTGAATCTCCTCCATTGTCCTCTTGATAATATTTATAATGTTCTTATTCTTAGAATCTAAAAATCCATTTCCTTGGGGGTAGTAACTAGAGGACATGTTAATTTATATGTCCAACTAAAGTGACCATTCACTTATCTTCATACCAACAAATGCTAAGGCATTATTTGACATTATTGTAGCTGGGACACCAAACCTAGTCACTATGCTATCATATAAGTCCAATACTACTATTTCATTAGATTATTTAAGGGAAATTACTTCTACCCACCTAGTGAAATAGTCAATAGTAGTGATCACCCATTTGTGTCCCCCACTAGAAAGTAGATTGATCATTCCTATGAAGTCCAAACCCCATTGAGTGAAGCATTATTCCACCTAGATTGGGTTGAGAGGAAGGGCTGCCAATATTTGTTTTCTTATAAATAGAGCACACTTATAACATTTTTTAACCAATGCATAGGCGTCTATGAAAAGTCTAGGCCAATAATAACTAGCTTTCATCACTTTTATTATTGTAGTTCTTGGAGCGAAATGGCCTCCTATAGGCTCATAATGAAATTTATGTAAGAGCTTTATCACTTGATTATTATCTATGCACCTAATAATCACTCCATTTAGGTCCTTTATAAATAAAACTCCATCAACTAATACATAAGTTATGGACTAAATTCTAAAATACCTTTTCTTTGCTCTATCCATATTTGGAGGGCACTCACCTATCAATAAGAAGTGTGTCATGTCTTGAAGCTAGCTATTCTGAGGTGGAGGTGCGTCTATTTTTGAGTTTTATTATGTCACTAAAACAAATTCTTTATCTTTATGAAGGGCATCTACCATATGCTCATGCAATCCTTTTCCTCTTAATATCTTAGTGACTTTTATATCCACATCATATTCCATGACTTTGGTAAACTAGCCAACTATCATTTCATTCAAGTCCTTGTTAAGATGAAAGTCCCTCACTCTAGAATAAGACACCATAAGATAAACTTTGGTGTTGGAGAGAATTGGTCTAATATTCTTGAGGCTTCATAAAGTTGTAAGAACCTGCTTTTCTAAAAAATTATATCTTACCTCATATCCTTCAAGACCTTGACTAAAAAAATAATTGGATACTTAAGACCTTCACCATTTTTTTTTGCATTAGAATGGTTGATATATTTTCAACATTTTCAAAGGTGTAAAATATGAAATCCTTTGATAAATTAGGATTCATGATCGAGGTTGCTTAGGTAATGGCTTGATTTATAGCCTCAAATTTTATTTTACCTTCATTTAACTAAGTGAACACTTGGTTCATTTTTAGCATGACAGTGATAGGTTTGACCAAGTTGGTAAAACTAGGTATAAACATTCTCAAAAAAATTATTTTCTCAAGGAAGCTTTGGATTCCTCTCTTGTGCTTCAATAAAGATAGGTCCAAGATGGCACTTATTCTTTTAGAGTCAATAGCTAATCCTTATTTTGAGAGAATGTGACCTATAAGTCTACCCTCATGAATAACAAACACATATTTATTGGGATTCAAAGAGATACCATACTCTTTGAATATTTCAAAGATCAACCTTAGGTGGTCAATGTTCTCACCAACCTTCTTAGAGAAAATTGTGAAGTTATCCAAGTAGACTAGCACCATTTGATTCATCAACCCTTTGAAAGACATGTGCATGGATCTTTGAAAGATAGCCCCAACATTTGATAATATAAAATAAATATTTTGGTAAGAATATGTGCCCCACTTTATGGTGAAGGCAGTATTGAATTGATCTTCTTATCTCACAAGAATCTAGTTGTATCTTGAATACCCATCCAAAAGAGAGAAGCATTCTAAACCAACAACTATCTAAAGGAGTTGTTACATGGATGGTAGGGGGTAGTGATAATTTAGGTAGACCCTATTAAACTCCCTAAAGTCAACACACAATTTAATCTCCTCATTATTTTTTCTGATGGGCAATAAGTTGGATACCCATGAGGAGTGCTTGATGGGAAAGATGATCTTAGATTCAATCAATTTAATCAGTTGTTTCCTCATAAGCTCTTATATTTTGGGGTTTATATGTCTTTGCTTCTACTTGATAGGCTTGGACATATCCTCCAATTCTATAGTTTTTTGAGTAAGTTTGGGATCAAAACCTCTTCGGTCATTGTATTCCCAAGAAAAATGTCTATATATTCTCTAAAAAACTCAATGAAAGCATGCTTTTTATCTATAATGCTTACCTTTCTAAGTTTGAGGAGCTTGTATTTAAGGATCAGAAATATTTCATAGTCATCCTTATCAATTGACATTATTGATTTATCTCTCCTCATATGGTCTCCCTCATGGAAAATACCTTCTAGGGTGACCAACCCTTTAGAAATCTTGTTAGATTTCAATTGAACAATCTGATCTTCATATTGGTGTTGAAACTTATCTTAGTTCAATGAGGAAAAATTTACTTCCTACTGAAAGAAATAAAAAATTTACTTATCATTATCCAAAACATGCTAATGAGCTTCATTATTTGGAATTGATGGTCTTAACATTACTTTAGCATGTGGTTGCACTTTGGAATTTTTCAATTCATTTAGGAGGTCAAATTGAGTTCCCACCTCTACCAACCTATTAGCATGTTGATTTTGGTTCCTTGGCATTAATTGGATGTTAAAGGCCTCAAAATCCTTAAGAATTTCTCATAATCTATGCTTTTAGGATATCATCAAGGGATTTTTTTGATATTTTGGCCTTTAACCTGATGCATTATCAACTCACTATCTCCAAACACTTACAATTGCTTGATTCCTCTCTTACTAACCCACTTAAGTCCATCGATAAGACCATCATATTTAGCTACATTACAATAAAAAATGGATTGGAACCTATAATAAGAGAAATACTTAACATTTTAGGGATATATTAACATTACACTTGAACCTTCCCCATGTTTGATCCTTGATCCATCAAAGAACAATTTCCACTAACTAGTAGCATCTTCTTGTGGGATAGTGAGGGATGGCATGGATTTAATTTCTTCATGCAAGTAGTAGAAATCCATGTACCTTTATTCAAAAATTTACAAAGGATCAACTAAATTATTGTCATTCCATAAATCATCCAAGAACATATCAGGTATCTCCTCAAGATGAGTTTTTAGTTCTTAACCAATAAGGTATTCATCTACATAAAGGATGGTATAGTTAATGTTTGAACTATTAGGCCCATAAGGCTCTATGTAATTGAGTAATATTCTCAGCTTTGATGGATACCTTGGTTTCATACCTTGTTCTAAAATCTTTTTATGACCAATCTATTGCTAGATAACCTCTAATATTTGCTATGAATTCTCTAGATAAGCATAGTGCAAAACAAGGAGGCATATCTAGAATAAACACATATTAGGCCATTGAGACAATAAGACAAATGTGTAGGGTCAAGTTGAGGTTTCTAATGATACTAGAAGGTTTGGTGTAAGACCCATCAAGTTACAACACTCCCTTAGATTGGGGATCATAATTTAAACAAAGCTGATCAAATATAGATTAGGGTGTTATTTAGGTACTTGCCCCACTATCTACCAAGAAATTATGCACTAAAGAGTCACTAATGATCATAAAAATGAATAAGGGAGGATTTTTTATCATCCTATTTGATTTCCCTTCATTAGGTCCTTTGGTTGCATTGGTAATAACCACATTATCTTTACTTGGTGGTTTTATAAATATTGATCTTTGTCAATCCTTCTTGAAGGATATCTATCTATCCAGGTATGGAGTGCATGGCCTAGATTGAAACACTCATGTTGGATTTTTTTCATTTATTCCACAATGTTGATGGAAAACCACCAACTTTTTTTTCTTTGGAGCCACCAATGTACCTTAAACTTGTAGGTTTTGGGGCACAAAGGCATTCCATTGACTTTGATTCTTTGGGGTTGTTAGGAACTTTGGAGCAACAATAGGTTCTTTTGGATTTTATAGTAAATGAGTAATGGTAGGAATATTTTTGATTGATTCTTAATTACCCTCCATATTTCTTCTTTTAAACCTTGTATTAGTTGTTATGAGAATATATTATTGGCTAGAACTAGCTTACTAATTAGATACATAGCATTATTCTTGCTCATAATTAACCATTATAACATCCATCTAGTTTGGTCCTTCATTAGACCCTTGTCTTTAACCTTGGCCTTGGCCTTGGAAATTTACTTTATAAGGTGGATTATTTTCTTGATAAGACTAAAAATGATGTTGCTATGTAGTTTGGTAAGGCTTGTTGAATTGGTCATGTTGCATCTTCAAATTTACCAACTCATTTCCCAAGTTTTGAAACATGATATTAAGATCTTGAAAGTTCTTATGTTCTTGGGAGTTATTAGATTGGCTAGTGGAATCCTTTTCCTACTTTGGTGTAGGTATGGTAACAAGTGTTGCCATATGAAGAATAGTAGCAAGGGGAAGAATAAAAATAGGAGGTGGATGGATTTTAGGAAACAAAGGCATTGGTGGTTTAGAATTAATCTTGTCATCATCTTGTACTAAACAATTTACTTACCTAATAGCTACCTCATAAGCATTTGGTAATGTGTTTCCACCCATAGACTATATCATTACTACAATATCACTATTAAGGTATTTCAAGTAGTAGAGGAAAACAAAGTTAGGAGTAGGCCTAATAGAGATTGGGATCCTATCCTGAATATTTTTAAACCTTGTGTTGAAATCTTGCATGACTTCATGAGGAGACATCTTCATTGTGGTTAGCTATTCTACCAATGAAAATAGTCACTTTTGTCTTCAAATCTTTTACGCAATACATCCCCTAATTGATCCCATGATGTAATATAGTTAAATCAAGGATTCTATACTAGTATAGGGATTTAGCCTTGAAAGATATAGCTAATAACATAATGATTACATTTTCCTCATTCACATTATGAATATTGAAAAAATTGGCTATGTCCATGAGGTGCTTAAAATGGGTTATAAATTTCTCCCCTATGAAATAGGGGACACTTTTAAGAGCTGATACTAAAATAGGATCATATTGTCATAGGTCTAAAGTGATTTGACCATTGAAAGCCACAAAAGGGAAAGCTCTAGGGGGTGTCATGTAAATTAAGGGAGCTAACAAATATATTCTTGTAGGAGTAGACCTTGAAATTGTTTTAGGAGGAAATATTCCTTTATATGTATTTGTATTAGTAAATATTAACTTTTTTATTAAATTCAAAGGTAATTCAACAAATTCAAAATGAATACCTTAAGAATCTTGTCTTTTAGTCACCTTTGGCATGAAAGATAACTACTGCTCTGCACCAAAATGTTGAGTGCTACTTGGATTTGTTATATATTATTGCATGAAAGTTATAACTACTACAAATTGATCAAACCAGCATCAAAATTGATCAATCTTATTTGAAAGTGTGGTCCCACTAAGTGTGTCAAAAACTATTATGACATGGAATTGCACCCTTGTATAAGATTTCTTAAAGTTCCCCCACTCTTAGTCATAATATTGGGACAAAATCAAGATGTGGGTTTCCTATGGTGAGGTTTAACCTCCAAAGAAGGTTGGCTTCCTCTTGATGGATCAACTAAACTAGTGTTAATGATAGGAAAAGGGTTAGAAAAGGGGGAAATAGGGATCCTAAGTAAATCTAACAAGGTAATTCACCTAATTTAAATGAGAAACTCATATGTTTAAACCCATACTAGATCAACATAAAATAATGTTAGCTCACATAATCTCATAAACCACCTAATTGTATAAGTATTTTATGAACTAGGCTCACCAAGAAATCAATGAAGCAAAGAGGAATTCTAGGACTCACACTAAGAATTCATCAATGACAAAAGAACACAAATCCAAACCTTCAAGATCTTGAAAACACCTTAAAAGAGGCAAGTAGAAAGACAATGGCCTGAGAGGAATCTCCTTCACAATATCATCATGCACAAAATTACTAAGCACTAATCAAAGGCAAAAGATAGGTGAAAATCATATTCTTGCATCAAGATTATTTGTTAAAAATTTTGACAGGGTTTAGCCTTATCAAAAGTGAGAGTCTCTTGTTCTTCAAAATTAGAGAGTCCTTGAGAGAGACAAAAATCTGAGAGAGTTACAATGTGGATGAAGAATAAGAGATATAGGAGAAAGGGAAAAGATAAAGAGGAAGCATGCTAACCATAAATGAGTTATCACCTTTTAATTAATGCTCCACCATATTTTCTTATCCAATCAAGGTTAATAAATCGCAAAAAATAACCTTCATTTGTCCCAATAGCCTCCAAATCCTTTCATTGGTTCATCAACATGCTAGAAGACAATAATGTGCTTAAGATGATAAGTCATGATCCTGTTATGAACAAAAACCCTTAGAGACCCTAAAAACCTATTAAATTCTCTAACTACTTTCTCCAACTACTAGATCTCTATTTTGGGACTCAACACCATCTTCCACTTGACCTTCTTATGAGGATAAAATCCTCATATCTTTTAATCTGATAGAGCCATGACTATATCTAGTTTGAGTGGTTGTTAGTACCTATTTATCAAGGAGATGACCATGGAAAAATATAAAACACTCATATATATCACATTTATATTTTCCTCTACTTTAAACCTAAATGCAGCTTTATTATAAATTAAAAATCAATTCATCTATTGGTTTTCCTATAGTCACCCTATCAATGAAAAGCCTATACATCACATAGATTAATTTTTTAATATCTATTAGGTGTAAATATACCTATCCTACCTTTGAACCTATATAAGCCAAAAATTTACGGTACATAAGGATCTCCCTTCTAAAAGAGCAATGAACACAACCATGAAATAATCATGTATCTTTTGAAAATGGGGTTGACTGGTTTTAAACCTTTGACTAGAGGTCCTAACTAAGATGTAATGATAATTAAACTTTGTTATTGATAGTATTAACTATATAATTATTTATCATGCTTAATCTTTCTCAATTGAGCTCTAATGGTGACATATACCCTTTAAAATATTTGTTCTAGTTTGACCTAGGTTGCATTTGATCTCCATTTGAAGTCTCTTGGGTTTGGCTTTTAATATTGGATATTGATATCAGTCTAAGATCATTGATCATGAGCTTATCATTTATATGCTCTTTTTGTGGACCCCACATTTGAATATCCATCCAGTTACCACTTTTGCATCATGTGTCATCCTTGCAATCAGTCTAGTCTTGTTGACTTCTTGACCTTGCTCTCATTGTTGATCTTATTTTTCATGGTTCAAATGTTCACTTTTGATGTTTTTAGTAGTTACTACAATAATGACACTTGGTAGCTCCACATTAATCCTCAATATTCATTTAATTATTAACCTTTCACTCACCATCGATCCAATTTTGTATAATTAAACATGTTTCATTGATCTATCTGGACCCACTAACTTTGTCATTACCCATTCACCATTATATCTTGAATTGAAATTATATTATTTAGACATTTTTTAGCTTCAAATTTTTCCCTAGGAACATTTTAATCTAAATGACAACTTCCTATGTCTTTAACTTCATGTCCCCACTCATGTCCCATTCTACTAGTTCAACTTTCAGGGCTTATATCTTGAGACAAAAAACTCATCAAGATAAAAAAATTGTAAAGGGTATTTATGGGATCAAAAACATCATTTCCATGAATTCATTTGACTTTTTTTGAATTCCCAAGTGTATTTATCAAATATATAACCAAAATGACCTATTTTATTCCATCATAATGTGTCATGATGGTCTTATTCCTCTATGCTCACTAAATTCATCTTTAAGCTTGCTTAAAGTGTTTCAAAAGCTTGAAGATGACAAGTGAACTATAATTATATATATTCCCTCTTTTATTGGATCACTTCCTCAACAATATTCTTCTCAGCTTGTTCAAACCATATTCAGTCAAAACTTCTTATATGGGCCAATTTTGGCCAATATGACCGACATAGGTGCCTAAATCCTTAGGCCAAAGTTCTATATTATTGGTGAAGAAGTCACCCCCATTAAAATTACTTCATAAATTCATATAAAAATTTGTATTGAGCTCCTATAATTTTTAAACTTAATAATCCATCTTGATAAGCTCTTAGAAGACTTCCAAAGGTATGTTTGACTCATTTTTGAAGCTTATCATAGGAAGAAGGAAATGATATTTTAGGAGAGTTGAGAAATTTTAAACCTTGCTCACCTCCTTAAAATTAGAGCCTAGCTTATTCCAAAATCTAATATGGCATAGAATATATATTATTATATTTCCAAGGCTTATTTAAAACCATTATGCATTGATTTAGTCTTTTCACTCCTTGAATTTCTCCTCCTTCACTAAAGAGTAGAAAATAAAAGTTGGGTTTTTATTAAAAGATTGAAATTTTATTAATTTATGGTCTTAAAATAGCATATAAAACTTGTAAAAATTATTTTTAAGACATAAACACTCACAAATAATTAATTTTGCACTAAAACCATTAATTTCTTCTCAAATCCTTATGGCCCTAAAAAAAATAAAGATCCTTTCCTAGAAGAAAATAGAAAATACTATGGGAAAATAGAGTAATTTTAGATCCCCTATCCCCTTTAATCTCCACACAATTTTTTTTATCAGAACCTGAGTGTAAATGCACTTTCTAGCCCATTTTATCTCCCCAATTATGCTTAATTAGCCCTCCTAGGCCTAGAAAGTGAAAATATTGCTCCTAAGAACCCCCACACATCACATGTGAAACTATTAAAAAAAAAACTTTATTAAATTTACCTATGATATCACCATGATCCATGTCAAATTTGGTGGTCTTGAACATTGTGTAAGTATGAAAACCTTGAAATGGCCATTGGCAAGCTTACACTTTTGAAGCATATTTAGACTGGTAAAAAAAAATTGAATAGTTTAGGCACTTATAAGTATTTTTTTCTATATTTTTGAGATTTTAAAAGTAAAATAAGTCTTAATTAAACTCTCCAAATTATTATAATCAACTCATTCTCTCCAAAACCCTATTTTAAGCCAAAACATTGAAAACGTACATTTATGTACAAATCTGTACAAGTAAAGGTATATTAAAATTGAATGTGAAGGATTATAAAATATTATTAAAAAAATATGTTATGTTTTAGGTCTAATTTTTGGCATGTAATTTACTTTTGAGGTCCATATCTATAAATTGGTCATAACTAGGGTATTTTGAGGGCTAAAGACCTGTTTGGGATCTTAAAAATTATTCATAAATATGGGATGTCCAACTGACCTCCTTACACTTTTGAAAAATTATTTTTAGACACAATAAAATATCCTAAAATTATTATAATCTCATGAAAAGTGTGAGCAATGGCATGAGCACTTGAAGTTACTCCTAAGGTAGATTATTTAGCATTCTCAAGGCTAGAGAGAGGTCAAGTTTGAGTTTTAGCTCTCAAAAGTCATTACCACTAATTTGAATAGATTATAAATCTATAAAAAAAACCCTATAAATTATTATACATAATATATAAGTCTTAGTTATCCTTTTGTATGCTCAGGGTACACTAGTTAGGGTGTTTAGGGTTTTAAGCTAGTCCTCTTTAATAGCCCTAAATGGCTCTTGGATTGAAACTAAAATTTTTTTTCCACATAAAATTTAATGGAAAACATTTACATGATTAATAAATTTCATAAATACCCTTCATGAGGTTTTATATGCTTGTTTCGTGATTGGATTTCACATAGGCCTCTTAGTCTCATAATTGTGCTTGCCCAAGGAGTGGGTAAGGTCTGAGATAAAATAGTGGGTATGTATGCTATTATTGTGACCTTGTAATTGTCTTGAGCCTATTTCTTAACTCATGAACACACTTTTTACCACATTTTAGAGTTTGATCATGCCTATATAGGCCCTAAGACTTCAATTTCCTTCATGACATGACTATAGCCTATGTGTAGGGTTTCTTAAGCATCTTTAACTATTTGTAGGGTTTAAAAACTAGTTGGTTCAATATTCAATTTTATAATCTCTCTATATCTTTGCTTCTCTCTCTTTAGGCTTAAGGTTTTCTTATGCTCTTATACAACTTGTAGATGTTTATTAGGGTTTGAATGTATATTAGAGAGATTGAACCTTAAATTCATAACCTTGATATCATTATAACTCTTTAACTTGGTTTATGTCTTAATTTAGGATCAAAACCCTTTCAAACAAGTAATGCCTTTGAATTTGTTCTTTTTAGGTGTGTACTTTAGATTGTCTCTTCTAAATAGACCTATAAGTGGCCTATTAGGGTCAACTTACTATGTAATTTGTTTTAGATGTACTTAAGACATAATCACTATATTTAAATGGTTCTTTAAATTTATTAAAGCCTTACTTAGTACTTAAGATCCTTTCTCATATATACCTTTTTCCTTACTATTAGGTGTGAAGCCAATTTAGTCATACAGGGCTGATGTAGGTGCTTTTCCTAGGGTTATTGACTATATGATTTATTTTTATCACTCCTCTTATATTATTTATGATATTATAAATTATACCTAATCTGGATGTAGACTCAATCAAACTCAAGGTTCTCCCAAACACCCTTGTCTCACTACACTACTCAGGCTTGAAGTTGGATCAATTTTCACTAGTAACCTATATATGTGCACTTAGGGTTTTAACTATATCTAGTGTATTTAAACCTCATTTATTTCATTTTTAACCTTCACAAGTATCATTAACATAGATTATGGTTTCAATTAGGGTTAATAGCCTCTTTATACACCTCTCTATCAACCTTTGTTAACTTTAAAATAGGTTAACTCCCAAGAAGGCTTGTAGGTGCTTGAGAAGGTTTTGACTATGATCTAACTACATGTTATAGAACCTTGTCCTCACTCATGTTGCATGCAATGATAATACAATGATATCATATTCAATATCAACACACACACACACACACGCGCGCGCGCGCGCGCGCACAACATATTGTGTGTGTGTGTGTGTGTGTGTGTGTGTGTGTGTGTGTGTGTGTGTGTGTGTGTGTGTGTGTAAAGATATTTACCAGGATATGGTAACAAACTTACTAGAAATGGTGGAAACTAAAAGATAAACTACCTAAAATAGTGATAGTACCACAATATAAATGGTTACACCAAATAGTCTAAAAATAATGTAAAATAACCTATCATTATGCTAATATTCCCCCCTTTATTACATTATTTTTACAAATGTACCCCCCTAAACAACTCAAATTTCACATTTTCAAGGGATTTGGTTAGTATATCATCTATTTATGCATCTATTGGGTACTATTATAGCTATATGTGGTGTTTTAAGACTTTATCTTGAATTTAATGACATTCAAAATAAATGTCCTTGGTTCTTTCATGAAAAATAGGATTCTTCACAAGCTTCAGCACACCTTGATTATTGCAATGAAGGATATGTGGCTTCTCTTTAATAATTCCCATATCAACCAAAATATGATGTAACCATATTTCCTCACACATAGCTACATGTATTACATGATACTCTACCTTAGTGGATGAAAGAGAAACAATAGTTTACTTCTTGTGGATCCATGAGATTGATCTAGATTCGAGGTGAAATATGTATTCTAACATTGACTTTCTATCATCAATAGATATAGCATAGTTTGATTCAATGTATCCCTATAAGAAAAACTAGGTATTCTTTTTATATTCTATACCATACTCAATTATACCTTAAATATATCTCAAAATATGCTCTGCTATAATCTAGTGACATTTCTTTGGCTCCTACATGAATCTAGAGAAATGTCTCACAACAAAACATATGTCTGTTCTAGTGTAGGTCAAGTATACGAGACTCCCAATGAAATATCTATAGAGATTTATATCCACCTTAGGTGAGTCTTGGAATAAAGAGAGTTGAAAACCTTTCTTCATTGGTATTGAAAGAGGTTTACAATATGACATTCTGTACTTTTCTAATAGTGTCTGGGCATATTTTATTTGGGAGATAAAAATGTGATTATATTTCTACAATATCTCCAAGCCAATATAGTAATGGAGTAGCCCAAAATTGGTCATGTTTAAGGATATTTTGAGGTTATTCTTCACAATATCAACTTGATCTTCTAAACTTCCAGTGATCACAAGATCATCCACATACAAAATAAGAATGATGATTTCTACCGCTACCTTTTTTATGTACAATTTGGAATCTGAGGGACTATAGGTGAAACCATGAAGAAAAAGGTGATCATAATGGTATCACCAAAGAGAATTATATTATATCATAGAAGTAGATAGAGATACTATAGAAGATGAAACAATATCTAAATCAAATAATTTGTCTTTTAAAAATGCTCTAGTAAAAATTGTACCTTGTCATGATATCAAGTAGGATTTGATGCCATTATAAACAAGAAACTCCACCTTGAGATGATGATTTAAAGATTTCTTGTCTACTTATTCAACCTTTTACTATCTCAAGGCTAGCCACAACTACTAAGCATTACTACTTTGATTTAACTAGTGTAGGCATCATTCAATAAACTGCATCCTACATGCTCAAATAAGTTTTGGTTTTGACAAAATTATAGGTCACTAATTATAAGATAGTCTCTATGTGTGGTTCCTTGCTTAGGCTTGATTTCCTACTATGTCATTGGACTCTTTCTTAGTCATCTTTCTCCTTTTGCATATTTTCCCCAAGTGTTGCTATGATACCAAATTGTTGTACATAATGAGAATATATTTCTATCATATTCAATATGTGTGTGTGTGTGTGTGTGTGTGTAAAAATATATTTACCAAAATATGGTAAAAAACATGTTGGGAATGGTGTAAACTAAAATATAAACTACCTAAAATAGTGATACTAGTGCAATATAAATAGTTAAACCAAACAATCTAAAAATAATGTAAAATAACCTATTCATTGTGCTAACAACTCATACCTTAAATTATTTGTTAATGGTCCATGAATGAAATATATATATATATACAAATATATTTACCAAAATATGGTAACAAACATGTTTGGAATGGTGTAAACTAAAATATAAACTACCTAAAATAGTGATACTAGTGCAATAGAAATGGTTACACCAAACAATCTAAAAATAATGTAAAATAACCTATTCATTATGCTAATAACTCATACCTTAAATTATTTGTTAATGGTCCATGAATGATTTTTTTAGCCTAAAATATGTTTCAAATACCTTCCCATTCATCTTCATTCTTTCACTTAGTTCTAAGAGTAGCCCTACTCTTGTATGCCTTGTAGGTGTTCATTCAAGTGTTTGACTTTGCATTAGGTCTTGAAACTAGTCTTTCCACTTGTAATTGTTTTTTAATGATCCAAACCTTTATGAAGGGTTAATTCCATTATACATATAGTCTAAAAACACATTTTGACACTTCCAACCATATTCTAATTTCTCTCATCCATACAACATTATTTTAGGTGGGCCTTTTGACTAACAACTCAATCTATTATCTTCTTTTCCTAATTACTCAAGTCGTCTAGTTACTTCTCAAGGTTTGTATCTTTTTTTCATCTATATAAGTTTGGTTATATTATGTCTAAGTCTCTTTTAGTGTTGATATTTTCTCTTCTTAGTCCCAAAATGTGTACATACAAGCCTAGGGCCTATAGATCACCTTTTGACAAAAGACACTTAGTGAGTTATATTATCTTTACAAACCTATCAAATCATTACATACCTCCTTAACACTATCAATAGTTTGTACAAACATATTACCAATTCTTATATCACTTTCAACTTACCTTACAATCTTGTATGGATTGCATATAGTGTCTTAAGACTATCAACTCAAATCATTGTTATTTAATCTTTTATGCAACCACTTAGGTGTTTTGTTATGGTCTAAGGTAGATCTTGGTCTCTTTCATCTATCATGGGGTTAGGTATCCAACACTTAGGCTTGCCTATGGAGTGTTGATTTAGTCCATAATGAGGACCTATAGGTTTAAGGCTTGTAGGTCTCATTTACTTATTATCTAGGCTCAATATTGCCTCTTGAATGACCTTAACTCATCAAACTCCATCAAAACTCCATAATGCTTCCCTATTACTCCTCTAAGTTTTTAAATCTTAAAACAATCACAAAGTCACCGTTAACATTCTAAACTCGCACTAGTATATGACAAGCATATGACTATAAATGAACCATGGCTATAGATGACCATCTCAAGATGAGCCTTGCATTGAGTTTTTACTTCTTGACTTTACCACTTCATGAATTGTCATTGGAGATAGTATAAATTATCACAAGTTAAATAGATCCAATTTCACCTCTAATAATCTATTTTCATCTTTTCATACCTTGAAACATCTATGTATACCATACACCCTACCTATTGTTGCTTGATACACTTCATGAATTTTCTCAAGAGGTAAATTTGGATCATGATATACATTATTAAAAATATATATATCTCAAAAATGATCCTCTTATTGATTAAGAATGTTAATTATTTTTATTTAAACCAAAAGGAATTTCATACCTAGAAAGATCATCCAAATATCATACAAAACTTTCAAGAAGTAAGTAATTTGGAGATTATGAAAAAAGATAACCATTTCAAAAAAAATTCATGAATTCCATATATTTTAAGTATCTTACATGATATATTAGTATTATAAACCTCTGAGATTGACCATCATGAAGATAAAGCCAAACTTGTAGCAGAACTCATTAAAATAACTTGTACACCAAGGCCTTCTCTCATCAAGTGAAAGTAACTCATAGAGATGAATTAGTTGATGAAAAAACCATGAAATTGATAAAAAATAACTATATAAAACACCATAAAAATAATTTATCTCCATTAATTTTTGATCTTTATAAATAGGTGCAAGAATAGACCCTTCTCAGATGAATAGGCCATAGTCACTCTTAGTGATTGTTCATAAATAATAATTCAGAAATACACAAAATAATCACACTTATTTAAATATTAATGTACCCCTAAAAATTTCTAAATTTTCATCTCCCAACTCTCTTTCCCCTCTTTCTATACCAAGAACTTGAAAATTGTCCTTCTAGAGCTATCAAGGAGGTCGATATAGGAGATAAAATGATTTTCTTGATTTTAAGAGATAAAACCTCCTCAAAATAACTTTTGATGTTTTCAATGATAAATAAGGTCATGAATATTCTTGAATCTCAATTTCACCTTGTGAATCATATATATGGCCTCAAAATAGGTCTTTTTAGCACTAAAACTACCAGAATCACTAGAGAAGCCTATTAAAACTGATGTAAAATGTATCGATTAGATATTTTCATGATCAATATGTAAATAATGTCTTTAAAATAAAAATTTTTGGTTATAGGAGTTTGAATTGAGCCTTGGGAGGCCAAATTTCTAACACTTCCCATTGCATCTAAATGGTGTTGAGAAGAGCATATTAGCATGGATTTTCAGTTATTCTCCTCATAACTAGGTAGTTGAAAAGTTGTAATAGATACATCTAGGTATCCTAGTAGTTATCTCTTGTAAATTTTTATTATAAAGGGGTTGAGAATACATATTATTGTATCCCTCTTTTAGGTATGACAAGACTCTACCCACATGTAATGTTGAAAATTTCCAACCTTTCGATTAATAAAATACTTAAATTTACCTTCCTTATGTTTATATACTTTTGTGATTTTTATGCTTAATCTATATACATATTTGATATAAGTTTTTATTCTTCTTGTATGTCTTATATTTCCACTTTGCTCATAGTAGGTTGAGTTTATATAAGTTGCATGTTATGCTAACATTATATAGGATAATAAATTATTATGGAAATGAGTTGATTATGTCTAATTTAAGGTAGTTGTATATTCAATGTCGTATTCATATAATAAAAACCTTCATATGAAATATTGATGTATGAAAAACCTCCATTGAGGAGAGTGTGAGAGAGTTTCAGTTAACATTGAGTCATAAAGTGATGTTAAGATGCTGGTATAGGGAACAAAACATCATTAGTGCATTACATTTATTAAGATTTAGATTTAGTTTATGTCATATTTATATCCTTTCCTTGAAAGCTATAGTAGTTTAGTGTTAGTTTTAGGGGATTCACCAAGGAAACCAACCCTCTCTGGAGATTCACTCCAACCACATGTCACCCATAGCCATGAAGTGATCCCATTGTATCAATTGGGTGAGGTGGCCTAAAACCCCTCCTTAAAGGGTAATACTCAAGTTGATAATAGTTTATGGCACAACTAGTGGGATGACTACTTAGAACATTCATAAGTTTTATTTACTAAGGTGCTTTTATTGGCACATTTTAGTGTTTAGACACATAGTTTCAACATCTAGTGACTCTAAAAGGATAACAAGGATCATGGTTTTAGACTAATTCCTCAATTTTCATGAAAAAAGAAACAAATAGGTCATTTTCAAGAGGTAAAAGTCCTAATTTTTTTGAATTGACATTTTACTCATTAAGGCAAAAAAATATAACCTAAGATTGATCCATATTCTAAACCTTCCCCTATTTCTTATCCCACCCAAAATAGCCTAGTACCTCCTCTATCTTTTCACATGATTGTCCCTAAAAATCAAAATTTTATTATTTTAATGGAGGGAGACCATTAAACCTTGATCAACATGGTGACATACTTGTATCCTCCCTTTAAAGTATTCCCCTTTTCACTATAAAGGACATAACTAGCCCCATTGATCATATCAAAGATGTTGAAAATTTATGTTTTGTGCATCATGTTATGTAAGAGAATGTAACACTCATATTATTAAATACTTACCTTAAAGTCAAGGCCTTGTAGTGGTATAGAGGTTTGAGATTGACCTCTATCAGTACATGGGATGATCTAAGAAAATCTTTATGTAGATACTTTGAAGACAAATTTGATCATTTGTCCTTGGTTGAGTAGTAGACAATCATTAAGAGGGTACCACATGAGTATATGTTTGATTTCAACTTCAAATTTCAAAGGACATGGGATAGGATCCCATAGTTGGTAAGTCACACACCTAAATATGATTTCCTATACTATCTTAGAACATTTAATATTGATATTTCAGCTATGATATAATCCATGGGAGGTAGAGCACTTACATATGCCTATGAGATATAAATTAGGGATGAGAACAACCTCATAAAAGCTAGGAAAATAGAACTAAGGCCTCATATGTCTATTTTTACTAAATTTCATCCTACTCCACCTACGCAACCAACCTTTTCTCCCATTTCTATACCCAAAAACCTGTTTATCATCAAAACTCCAACTCCTCCTCATGAGCTTCATGAGGTAAAAATTCCACTATAGAACATTGGAAATGATTTTGTTGCCTTGAAGAAGCAACAAATGAATAATAGTAGACCTTACCATCACTATAACCAATCTTTAAAAAATTCACAATAATAGACCTTATCATCCCTATAACTAATCTTTTCAATCAAATAGACAACCCTTTCATGGAAATACTCAAGGAGAAGGTCCCATTACTTATGATATAATTAATAGCATCCATAATCCACTTGGCTCTAATAATTCAAAGGCAATTGTGCCTATCCAAAATAATGTCCTCTAATACTATGAATGGTATTATCATTGTGGGCAAACACATAATCATTCAACCTACCCTAGTGGTTTTCTTAACTAAGATTTTATGGTACAAAGCACAACACCTCATCAAGAGGTACAATTTGAAATACCACCTTAGGGAGAAGACTGTCAAGGACAAGAATATGTTGACTCTACACTACTCAATTGGAAATAAATTGATTACTATGGGGTAAATCAAACTATGAGTAAAATCATGTCTTATACATCCACATCAACCAACACTAGAGAAAAAATATGACTATTTATGTGGAACCAATAATTTATATAAGTCTTGTAAGATCTTCACAAGATTCCAAGTCTATCCCAATCTAAAAGGCTCAAGAACAATTCCAAAATTAGCCTATGAGAAAGAAGTTTCAACCAAATGAGAAACTCCAACATAAGCAAGTTCAAGAGCCTATTATTGTTCCTAAAACTCAATCAAAGGTGGGTAAAACTTCATTCAATGTATTAGAATAGATGAAGAAGACAAATGTTAACATTTTAATGTGGGATATTTTGTCTATCCCTAGAAAAAAAGACTTGTTGCAAGTAACCTTGTCAAATCTCAACCTTAGAGGTGAATCATCAAAAAATATAAGGTTTGTCCTAACTAACAAAAATCAATCCAAGTAAGTTAGAAAAAATAAAAATTGAAATCCCCCACCATTATATGTTTCCTTGATCATAGGTGATCATTTAATGCACAAATATATGATTGATAGTGGTGTAAGTAGCTCAATGATGCCCAAGCATATCATTGATAAGGTGGGCTCAGAATACAAGCCTTTCTCTAAAAGGGTAGTTATATTAGATGGGATATCCATCAAGATAGTTTGACTAATCAAAGTATTGAACCTTACCTTGTATTATTTCCCCAATTTCTCAATTCTTCAAGACATTTTCATCATTGATCTTCCTCCCTACATGACATTGTGCTTGTATAAAGACTTCACTACCAAAAATAGAGGCTATTTATCATCATATTTGTCTCATATGTTTTTTAAGACCAATTATGGGACTAAGGTTACTATCCAATTGAATTCCATTTCAAAAAACCATATATAACCTTACATCCAAAATGTCTCCATTTCTAAATGCACCATCCTAGACCAGGAAGAAGATGGAGTAGATCATGAACCAACTACACTTCTTGAAGGTTTTCCTAAAATTATCCATTATGATGGGTTAATGAACATAATGATTATGATCCCTACATGTTTTTTGAGAAAACTAATCTTGGCACTTATTTCTTGCATGAGTAAGTTGATATAACTCTAGACCTAGTCAAGCCTAATGAGCATGATGATGGAGTGTGGAAGATTTTATTTGATGGATATAGAATAAAGAATGGAGTATGATATAGCATTATATTAGTGTCCCCCAACAAAGATAGCTATTATTATTTCCTTAGATTTTAGTTTTTTTGTACCAATAACTCAACTAAGTATTAGGCCTTCATACATGATCTCCAGTGGGCTAGTAAGAGAGGAATTAAACACCTACAAGATTTTAGAGATATTGAGTTGGTTGTAAACCAAGTAAGAGGGTAAAATTTGGCCAAAAAATAAATTTTTAAATTCTTATAAACATGAAATTTGGGATGTTATAGAGGACTTTGAGGCATTCAATGTGGAAGCAATCCAAAGAAAGGAAAACAAATGTGTTGATAGGCTAGTTAATATTACTTCTCAGTTTGGAATTCCTAATGACATAAAAAGAGACAAAGTACAAAAACATATCAAGGTAGTTGTGAAGTCTTCCATACCTAACAACACTACAAATTAGAAAGTGTTTATAGTGATTACCAAATATCCCTTTTATTGCAAGAAGAATATAAATTTTATACAAGAAATCAAAATAAATTATAGAAGCAATATGTTGAACAAGTCATTTAATTAAAGTCAAACAAGCTTCCAAAGGGGTTGATCACACTTGAGAACATTTTCAGTACTAACTATCAGATTAGGTGAGAGAAAGTGAACATGAAAATTAGGAATGCTCATTATGAAATATTTTCTATCTTCAAGGATAAGCTACTCCATCTTGATAAGGTATGTAATGAAGAATAAAAATGTACTTTTATTGAAATTTGACAAGAATTTGAGGATAATTTTACATGAGAATATAGTGACCTCAAAGGGTTTGATCATAGTTTGTCACAACACACTATAGAGTTTAAGTATGATGCCAAATCAATTAGATAGAAATAAAGGCCCATAAACCCCAAGATAGAGCCTCTCATGAAGAAAGAGTTAACCAAATTGATAGAGGATAGGATCATATTTATAATCAAGCATTCATATTGGGTTGCTAACCTAGTTCCTATGGAAAAAATAATGGTGGAATAAAGTTGTGTGTTGATTTTAGGGTTCTAAATAGGACTTTTTTAGGAGACCACTATCCATTACCTTTAATAGAGAAAATATTGAAAATGGTGGAAGGTTTAGATCACTTTTATCTCTTGGATGGTTATTATGAATAAAATAAATTTTGGTAAATGAGGAGGATAAGTTCAAGATAACATTTACCACAAAGTGGGGGACTTATGCCTATGTAAAAATTCCATTTGGATTATCTAATGCTGGGGAAACCTTTCAGAGAGCCATGGATATGGCACTAAAAGGGATAATTAATGATATTGTACTTATCTATCTTGATGATATTACTATTTTTTAAGGATTTTAGTGATCACTTATTTCATGTTAGGAAATTTTTAAGAGGTGTATTCATTTTGAGGTCTCACTTAACCCCAAAAGATTGTATATTTTTAGTCCTTAACGGCAATCTCTTAGGAAACATTATTTCCAAGAGAGGGATTGCAATTGATCCTAAAAGGGTGAGTGGCATTTTTTCACTATCTTGGCCTAATAAAAAGAAGGGGATACAAAGTTTATTAGGGAGGATTAACTTTGTTAAGAGGTTTATACCTAATTTTTCCAATCTTATGAGACCACTAACCTTCATGTTGAAGAATAACATGACTTTTAGCTAGACTATAAAAGGAAAGAGTAGATTTGAGGCAATTGAATAGGCCATAGATAAATCCCCTACACTAATAAACCTTTATTTTACCAAATACTTCACCTTATATGCTTTTGAAAGTGTATATTATATCTCAGCCATGTTGGTGTAGTAGAATGATGAAGGGTTATAACAACCAATAGCCTTATTTAGCCAAAGTTTGGAATATTATGAGGCAAGATATTACTTTTTTTAAATACATGTACTTATTATAATAATAATTTTGAAGAAGTTTAGGCATTTATTTTTTAAGAATAAGGTCAATTTACTTGTTTCTCACCCTAGTGTTAAAGAATTTATCTTGAACAAGGACTTAAATGATAAGATGAAAGGTTGGATCATGAAATTGATGTAGTATGATGTAGAAATCAAAGTTATAAAGATGGTAAGAGGTAAATGATTATGTGAAAAAATTATTATAGGGATGAAAAATGATGAGGGGGTTGTCCTAGTGATTTAAAATGACAAAGAACCAGTTGCACCTTCACTACCCACTAATTGGAATCAAAACATGATTCATTTCCTTCAAATATCTCAACACCCTCAAGATTTGGATAACGCCAAAAGGAGTTATTTCAGATTACATAAAATTCCTTATGTACATGTATATTATGTCTTATTTAGGATGTAAATTGTATTATTTTAGGATGAATTTAAAATAACCAAGTTGAGAAGATTTTGGAAGAATTTCATGATGGATCAAACGGTGGTCATTTTAACCCAAGAGTTACAACCTTGAAGATCATGAGGTCTAGATAATATTATCATAGTTTATTTATAGATTCACATGCATGGGTCAAAAGGTGTAATAAATTTACATCTTTTACCAAAAATAAAAAATTGACACCCCTCCCTCTCCACCCCATCCAAATAGAACAACCTTTTATGCAATGGGGTTTCAATTTCATAATAATTATTAACCCACATTAAATTTTAGGTCATAAGTGGGTCTTGATATACATTAATTTATTTAAATTATGGGTAGAAATAATTTATCCTAAGGAGTAAAATGATACCAATGTGTTAGATTTTTGTAAAAACATAGTCACTAGGTTTAGAGTTCCTTATACAATCATTTATAAAAATGTTTGTTGGCACTAAGATAACTGATTAGGAAGTCAAACATGGAATTTACTTTGGAAATTAATCTAAATATTATCCCTAAATTAATGGCTTGGTAGAGTCCATGAATAAGACCTTGATACGAATCATCAAGAGGACTATGGAAGAAAACCAAAGGTCATGGCATACAAAGTTTAAGGTATCCTTATGGGCTGATAGAATCACCCATAATAGAGTTGTAAGTATCTCCTATTGCATTATTATGTGTGGTATGTAATCAAGGGTGCCTATATAACTTGAGATACTATCCTTAGATATCACACATCAATTAGAGATGATGTAAGAAAATGCCATGGTAGTTAGATTTATAGAGTTGGAGTTACAATAAACAAGAGGCCAATCTAAGCATACAATGGATCTTCATCAAGCTTAAGTCAATAAGTCATTTAATAGGAGATAAATTGATAGGGTCTTACTTAAATGAGGCTTAGTGATAAAATTTGATGAAGATAAGGTTAAGGCAAAAAAACACACCAGATTTGATGTTATATAGAGTGACACTTATATTATAACTAACTTCAAGTCATCAAATGATTTTTAGTTATCCAAGATTTATGGATAGGAACTTCCAATCCCATTCAATGGTATTAATTTTAAGAATTATGATTGAAATTCATTTTCATAACTTTGTACTTAAGTGTGTAGCTATAATTTACTTTGTTTTTTTGTTAATATCATAGTGGTTCAATAGTTTAGTTGTGTCTTTATTTTCCCAAAAACATTGTATCACACTTTTTGGTTGTTCTCCTTCTCTTTTTTTAGTTTCAATGTGAATTTTTAGTCTTTTGGAGATGGTAAAATAGGATGTTATAATCATATTGAGGCTCTCTTTACTCCATACCCAATGGAGTGGGTGAGTAAACTTGTCTTCAGTGTTTAGATAGGCAAGGACCCTTGGGAGGTCACCATAATGTTGACTTTTCTATCCACCTATGGACCTAAAGCACCTATGTTCTTTGGGAGAGTATTTTTTTTGAAAAATAATTTTATCATATTTCCTTACATGTATCTCATTAATTCTAAACTATTCTAGACTAGGTATGCTTGGGTTGTGTTCTTCCATTTGATTTGAGATAGTTATATATTCATTATCATGGGTCATGGTTAATAAATGAGTTTTTATATGATTCCTCAATAAATTTTTGGTGACCTTAGGCCTTGATTGAGTCTTATTTCGTCTGATTGAGTCTCATTACATGTTTAAAGACATTTAAATCAAGTTGATTCATCACTTGGTCAAAAGTAAAATTCTACCACTGCTTGTGTAGAGCAAGGTTAATTTTTCCAAGTTCAATTTGTGAAGGGAAAAGGGTAAAAATAGTCCATATAAGATGTGATTAAGTCATAAATGTATTCAAATGATATCCAAAATGCATGAGAAGGTATAACAAGGGTCATAATTTCATCATAATTGAATAGTTGAGTCAAAAGTCAAAAGGGTTTTTTAATGATTTAAAGGGACTCATAAAACCAAAACATCTCCATAATTCCTAATAGTCTATACAAAGGGAGATAAAATTCATTAAAAAATTATCTTCCCTCTCTTTTGCTTATGGTGATCCTTATTTCCCCTTTAATCATGAAAAAGTGGTCTTAATAGCTCAAAACCATCTGAGTCTCTAATATTAACATGTAGATTTTAAATTTTTGAAGGATTATATTAGGTTTTGTTTGGGAATTTATGTCCATTCATGGATAAATATCATCACTCCCAAGAAAAAATATAATAATCCTTTCAAAAATGGAGATTTCCATGAGAAAAGAGAAGGTTTTTGAGGATTTCCTTAGCTTCACCAAACTATATAGACATATTCAAATCAATTCAGATCCATGGAAGTTTTTAACATCATGATAAACTCATTTTAGGCCTTATATAGATTTTTCATGTCTATAAGAGCCAAATTAGGGTCAAAACCATTCTAAATCTCCTTAAAAAACCTAGACAAGTTATCTTTGACGACATATTAACTTGGTTTTAAAGGTGCATGGTAGTGTATGGTCATTATATGAGTAGGATGGGGCCTTAAATAACATGTTTCATAATTTTGAAGGTAACTATATGGATAAAACTCTATAAACTATTACTAAGAATCCCAAACTCGCTAGAAAATAGCTCATTTGGAGCATAATTTTGAGATAGATCTCTTTTATCATGTTATATGGATTAAGGATGATATTTTAGGTGATGAAGAGGTTACTTGAACACCTCATACATTTTTTTATAGAAAATTATAATATATAAACTTTATTAGCAATGGTTAAGCAAGAAAACAACTCTAAAATACTTAAAACCCTAAAGAGGTCATGATTCAATTTTTATGCCTTGAAGATTATCCAAATAAAATAGATAAATGAAGAGAGTTATTAAGATGTTTTGAATAATTATTAGGATATTAAATATATATTTACAAACCATGTGGGCTAGTTGAATTTTTTGAGAGTCATTTAGGCTTCAAGGAAGATAACAGGCCACCAATACCAAGGAGATTTATACTATGTTGTACATGACCCTCCTCTAGATAATGAGCCCTTAAAGAATCCCTGTGAATCACATTAATTTATAATATTATTTTAAATAATTTAAATCTCATGGAATCTATATTTTTATTATTTTTTTAATCAAATCCCAACCTTACAACTAAGGCACATGTCTACACTCATGAAAGTGGGGTCTCTCAACAATATGATATCTTACTTATGTGGAGAAGAAGTAATAAATAGACCATGTAATCCTCAAATGTCATTAAAAAAAATTTAAATTTCCATTTTCCTTGAAATCTAAAGATGCATGGTCCAAAATATTTTAATCTCCAATGCTTTTTCACATGTCTACAAATTAGTTGGAGTTTTCCATACATGTTGTGGATATCATTAAAAGAAAATGGAAAGCTAGTAGACCAAATGGTCTTCTCTTTCAATTAAAAATAGGTGTGTCTTATGAGTTCACAAATCCAAGGATTAGTGACATTTTAAACCCAATAAAATTACATAGTCCTATAAATCAATAATGAATATTAATACATATGAATGCAAGGTAGTGATGGAAAGTTTAAATAAAATGGAGTTTTGATTCATGGAGGATAGTTCTAATATAGGACATGGTTTATCAATAAATTAAAATACTATAATCATTAATTTTAATTGGACTCTATAAATACCTCATTAGATTGATTCCTCAAAATTAAGGTCCATACATAAGGTGCTCAACATAATAGTCTCTTCACCTAGTTAGGCTCAAAACATGATTGTGTTAGCGAAAGTAGAGTTGTAGGTGAATGCTTTTTCAAACTACCATAAACATAAATTACCAAATAACATATAAGAGTCTACCTATTAACCACATAATATCAAAAATTATAAGGATACATTCATATGAGTAGATTCAAGACCTTCACTCAGTATTAAAGTAGTTAGCATTGATTAAGGAAAGATAATAGGGTTTAGGGTTTGAACAAGGCCTCATTTTAATGTTATATTATGTCATTTTGAATATGTTCCTTCATTATTAGTTTCCCATACACTAATTAATTTTCCAATGCATGATACATAGACCAAGAGGAAGCTATGAAGTATATGAAAAACCTATAGAGAGGATATAGACTTCAAGAAAGTGTCTTGCATATCACTATCAATGTAGCACATTTAAATTCAAAACATGACTTCAAAGGTTGAAATATCTACATTATGACCTATCATATTATAATAGGATTCATCTAGGTTCTAAGGTAGTTTTAAATTAAACACATATCCATAATGAATCTCAAAGACAAGATCAAGATCTTAACCTTCTTAAGAACCAAGACAAGTTATGAGTAATGATATAAGAATGTGTTAGAACCTTGATGATTGAAGGGAAGATTAGAGCCCTACATAAGGATGATATGGGGTTAAAATGATTAATGGATAATGATAAACAAGGAATTACGTACAATGAACACATAATTATAATAATTTATTTCTTAAGGTTACAAGTTTGTCTCAAACCTAAATATTCTAGGATAGTTAGTAGGAAACCTTGATTCAACACTAAGGATTAATTATAAGATGAAGGTAATTGAATTAGTTAACTAAGAATGATGGGGAATATGGATAGTCATCCAATCCTTAATATCACATTCATGTAGATTGCAGGTCTATTAAGAATCTTAAGATCAGATTATGAATCCTAATATTCTAAGAATAGGCCTAGACCTTAATTAGATTTTAAAGGACCAACACCCATACTAATAATTATGAATACAAGGGTTACAAGGAATACATGGAGATTGAACAAAATTAGCATAGTGAATGGAAGATCCTAGATGTGGTGTAATCCCATGAAGGTGAATTCAAGTCAAGATACATGGTTTGTAACTTACAAAAGAATACACAAACCTAAATCTCAACCATGACTAGATAAATATCTAGAAGTTTCATAGTTAATATGGAAACATTAGGTCTTAATACAATATATTATGCCAATAGATAATTTTCACTTTATATTGAAGCCAATGCTATAGTAAGAACCAGGTCAAAAAATGACATTTATAGGTTTGTAGGTGAAGGCAAGTTTCTCAATACAATGAAGCTTTGAAGAAGTGGAGAATAAGTTGTCAAGATAGGCAAACTCATATTCTTATGCACATGGTTACCTAAGAAAAGTGTAGGATACTTAATATCTCAAGACTAAAGGCTCTAAATCATGATCTAATCATGAAGAGATGCACAAGTCTACAGATATCTAGATGAGTCTCAAACTAGTCCCAATAACTTTTCCTAAGGATGTTTTCATAGTAAAAAGAGGATAATGGAATTAATGTTAAACCAAGTTACTCCTCTTTATCAATACATGATATATTCAAAGGTTAGTAGGTGTTTAGAGATAGATGAATCCAAGGAGAATCCTAAACCAATTAGAGGTTTCCCACACATCTAAGAACTTATCCAATCATGTTTTATAGTTAAGAGTGATGATGATCCCTAATGTGAGGTTTCAAAATAAGGAAGGTGGTCAAGAAAAATTACCAAAGAAGATGAAATTGCTAGAACAAGTTGTAGACCTATAAAAAATTCTATGTTCAATAAACTTGAGAACAAGATCATGGAACTTCTTAATCTATCAAGGAAATAGTGTCGAGTAATAGTCATAATGGTCTATAGGAGTGATATAATGGTCCCTATTAAGTTTAGGTATTTTTAAAACTCTTTTATCAAGTTTTTGGAGTATTTATTAACAATGTTCAAGGTGGGATACCCTAATATAAATATCTATTAATATTTATACTATAATCAATTAGGCCTTGTTTATAATAATGTAGGATATTTGTGCAATTTTATACCTTAGTTAAGAGTCTTATCTACTCAAAACAAGTGTGAAACCCTGGTTTTCCACCCTATAAAGTATATAAAGAGTTTTTCATGGTTCAGAAGATATATTAGTTCATTAAATATGTTTTTAATGTATTTTAGGTGAATAAAATCAATAAAACCTAAGAAAAGCACCTCAAAGAGCATCAACTTTGTTTACAAAAGAGAAGTAGAATATTTGAGGCACATTCTAACTCTACTGTATAGATGCATAGTTCAAGATGGTGATCAAGGAAGTTGAATAAGGTCTCATAGGACCCTTTTCAAAGATTTTAAGTTAATATAATCCTCAAAATTTATGAATCATTTTAAATAAGGTGAAACATGATTAACAATATGTAGAATTGGAAAAGTTTAAGGAATAAAACTCAATCTATCTAAGACACTTCATCATATCAATCTTGGAGAACATAAAGGGGATTCCTAGGAATATACTAAAATTTTTGGTAATTAAAATAAAATTTAAGAGGCTATGGACTATTACTAAGAGGGTTAGCTAATTTTAAGCCCTCATTAAACCCCAAGGTTAGTTTTGTGGATTTTGATCACATTCTAAGTAGATTAAAGGCTTAAAACACCTAGAGATGGTCTTATATAACCCTAAAATACTTGAATCAAAACTCAATATGGTGTAAGACTCTATACAAGATTAAAATGAAGGTACAAACCTTGAAAATCAATGGATAAGTTTATTCAAATTAATCTATATGGTTTTCAATGTAGCATGTAGATCATCATCAGACTACAAAAGGTTTATTAATAGGTTATATGCCACTATCAAGGTAGGGAACAAGCCTCATAGTATTTTATGCTTTCACTAAAGTCTACCCTAGAATGGATATGCATATGAATATAGAAAAGGGTTGTTAAGGATCAAACAATATCTTGATTCTAGAGTTGATAAGGAGGATGACAAGCCTAAAAATACTCTAATATAAAGAGATGGATACAACAACAAAGCCAAGGTATTCAGTTGATCTTCAAATATTAATGATGAGGAATATGGAGTACCTTGAAATTTTTTCCAATAAATTCAAATTGAGAGAATGTTTTAAATGGTTGAAATGTTCTTTGAGGAAGATGTTAGAGGCTAAAAGAGCAGTGTAAATGGATTCAAAAGGGATGAGCTAAGATCATTAATGCACTTGTAACTAATATT